>CM075352.1:178705000-178707475 GCA_037693485.1 Kitagawia praeruptora
GTTTAGGGTTTAGGGTTTAGGGTTTAGGGTTTAGGGTTTAGGGTTTAGGGTTTAGGGTTTAGGGTTTAGGGTTTAGGGTTTAGGGTTTAGGGTTTAGGGTTTAGGGTTTAGGGTTTAGGGTTTAGGGTTTAGGGTTTAGGGTTTAGGGTTTAGGGTTTAGGGTTTAGGGTTTAGGGTTTAGGGTTTAGGGTTTAGGGTTTAGGGTTTAGGGTTTAGGGTTTAGGGTTTAGGGTTTAGGGTTTAGGGTTTAGGGTTTAGGGTTTAGGGTTTAGGGTTTAGGGTTTAGGGTTTAGGGTTTAGGGTTTAGGGTTTAGGGTTTAGGGTTTAGGGTTTAGGGTTTAGGGTTTAGGGTTTAGGGTTTAGGGTTTAGGGTTTAGGGTTTAGGGTTTAGGGTTTAGGGTTTAGGGTTTAGGGTTTAGGGTTTAGGGTTTAGGGTTTAGGGTTTAGGGTTTAGGGTTTAGGGTTTAGGGTTTAGGGTTTAGGGTTTAGGGTTTAGGGTTTAGGGTTTAGGGTTTAGGGTTTAGGGTTTAGGGTTTAGGGTTTAGGGTTTAGGGTTTAGGGTTTAGGGTTTAGGGTTTAGGGTTTAGGGTTTAGGGTTTAGGGTTTAGGGTTTAGGGTTTAGGGTTTAGGGTTTAGGGTTTAGGGTTTAGGGTTTAGGGTTTAGGGTTTAGGGTTTAGGGTTTAGGGTTTAGGGTTTAGGGTTTAGGGTTTAGGGTTTAGGGTTTAGGGTTTAGGGTTTAGGGTTTAGGGTTTAGGGTTTAGGGTTTAGGGTTTAGGGTTTAGGGTTTAGGGTTTAGGGTTTAGGGTTTAGGGTTTAGGGTTTAGGGTTTAGGGTTTAGGGTTTAGGGTTTAGGGTTTAGGGTTTAGGGTTTAGGGTTTAGGGTTTAGGGTTTAGGGTTTAGGGTTTAGGGTTTAGGGTTTAGGGTTTAGGGTTTAGGGTTTAGGGTTTAGGGTTTAGGGTTTAGGGTTTAGGGTTTAGGGTTTAGGGTTTAGGGTTTAGGGTTTAGGGTTTAGGGTTTAGGGTTTAGGGTTTAGGGTTTAGGGTTTAGGGTTTAGGGTTTAGGGTTTAGGGTTTAGGGTTTAGGGTTTAGGGTTTAGGGTTTAGGGTTTAGGGTTTAGGGTTTAGGGTTTAGGGTTTAGGGTTTAGGGTTTAGGGTTTAGGGTTTAGGGTTTAGGGTTTAGGGTTTAGGGTTTAGGGTTTAGGGTTTAGGGTTTAGGGTTTAGGGTTTAGGGTTTAGGGTTTAGGGTTTAGGGTTTAGGGTTTAGGGTTTAGGGTTTAGGGTTTAGGGTTTAGGGTTTAGGGTTTAGGGTTTAGGGTTTAGGGTTTAGGGTTTAGGGTTTAGGGTTTAGGGTTTAGGGTTTAGGGTTTAGGGTTTAGGGTTTAGGGTTTAGGGTTTAGGGTTTAGGGTTTAGGGTTTAGGGTTTAGGGTTTAGGGTTTAGGGTTTAGGGTTTAGGGTTTAGGGTTTAGGGTTTAGGGTTTAGGGTTTAGGGTTTAGGGTTTAGGGTTTAGGGTTTAGGGTTTAGGGTTTAGGGTTTAGGGTTTAGGGTTTAGGGTTTAGGGTTTAGGGTTTAGGGTTTAGGGTTTAGGGTTTAGGGTTTAGGGTTTAGGGTTTAGGGTTTAGGGTTTAGGGTTTAGGGTTTAGGGTTTAGGGTTTAGGGTTTAGGGTTTAGGGTTTAGGGTTTAGGGTTTAGGGTTTAGGGTTTAGGGTTTAGGGTTTAGGGTTTAGGGTTTAGGGTTTAGGGTTTAGGGTTTAGGGTTTAGGGTTTAGGGTTTAGGGTTTAGGGTTTAGGGTTTAGGGTTTAGGGTTTAGGGTTTAGGGTTTAGGGTTTAGGGTTTAGGGTTTAGGGTTTAGGGTTTAGGGTTTAGGGTTTAGGGTTTAGGGTTTAGGGTTTAGGGTTTAGGGTTTAGGGTTTAGGGTTTAGGGTTTAGGGTTTAGGGTTTAGGGTTTAGGGTTTAGGGTTTAGGGTTTAGGGTTTAGGGTTTAGGGTTTAGGGTTTAGGGTTTAGGGTTTAGGGTTTAGGGTTTAGGGTTTAGGGTTTAGGGTTTAGGGTTTAGGGTTTAGGGTTTAGGGTTTAGGGTTTAGGGTTTAGGGTTTAGGGTTCTAGGGTTTAGGGTTTAGGGTTTAGGGTTTAGGGTTTAGGGTTTAGGGTTTAGGGTTTAGGGTTTAGGGTTTAGGGTTTAGGGTTTAGGGTTTAGGGTTTAGGGTTTAGGGTTTAGGGTTTAGGGTTTAGGGTTTAGGGTTTAGGGTTTAGGGTTTAGGGTTTAGGGTTTAGGGTTTAGGGTTTAGGGTTTAGGGTTTAGGGTTTAGGGTTTAGGGTTTAGGGTTTAGGGTTTAGGGTTTAGGGTTTAGGGTTTAGGGTTTAGGGTTTAGGGTTTAGGGTTTAGGGTTTAGGGTTTAGGGTTTAGGGTTTAGGGTTTAGGGTTTAGGGTTTAGGGTTTAGGGTTTAGGGTTTAGGGTTTAGGGTTTAGGGTT
>CM075353.1:0-5000 GCA_037693485.1 Kitagawia praeruptora
AAACCCTAAACCCTAAACCCTAAACCCTAAACCCTCTAAACCCTAAACCCTAAACCCTAAACCCTAAACCCTAAACCCTAAACCCTAAACCCTAAACCCTAAACCCTAAACCCTAAACCCTAAACCCTAAACCCTAAACCCTAAACCCTAAACCCTAAACCCTAAACCCTAAACCCTAAACCCTAAACCCTAAACCCTAAACCCTAAACCCTAAACCCTAAACCCTAAACCCTAAACCCTAAACCCTAAACCCTAAACCCTAAACCCTAAACCCTAAACCCTAAACCCTAAACCCTAAACCCTAAACCCTAAACCCTAAACCCTAAACCCTAAACCCTAAACCCTAAACCCTAAACCCTAAACCCTAAACCCTAAACCCTAAACCCTAAACCCTAAACCCTAAACCCTAAACCCTAAACCCTAAACCCTAAACCCTAAACCCTAAACCCTAAACCCTAAACCCTAAACCCTAAACCCTAAACCCTAAACCCTAAACCCTAAACCCTAAACCCTAAACCCTAAACCCTAAACCCTAAACCCTAAACCCTAAACCCTAAACCCTAAACCCTAAACCCTAAACCCTAAACCCTAAACCCTAAACCCTAAACCCTAAACCCTAAACCCTAAACCCTAAACCCTAAACCCTAAACCCTAAACCCTAAACCCTAAACCCTAAACCCTAAACCCTAAACCCTAAACCCTAAACCCTAAACCCTAAACCCTAAACCCTAAACCCTAAACCCTAAACCCTAAACCCTAAACCCTAAACCCTAAACCCTAAACCCTAAACCCTAAACCCTAAACCCTAAACCCTAAACCCTAAACCCTAAACCCTAAACCCTAAACCCTAAACCCTAAACCCTAAACCCTAAACCCTAAACCCTAAACCCTAAACCCTAAACCCTAAACCCTAAACCCTAAACCCTAAACCCTAAACCCTAAACCCTAAACCCTAAACCCTAAACCCTAAACCCTAAACCCTAAACCCTAAACCCTAAACCCTAAACCCTAAACCCTAAACCCTAAACCCTAAACCCTAAACCCTAAACCCTAAACCCTAAACCCTAAACCCTAAACCCTAAACCCTAAACCCTAAACCCTAAACCCTAAACCCTAAACCCTAAACCCTAAACCCTAAACCCTAAACCCTAAACCCTAAACCCTAAACCCTAAACCCTAAACCCTAAACCCTAAACCCTAAACCCTAAACCCTAAACCCTAAACCCTAAACCCTAAACCCTAAACCCTAAACCCTAAACCCTAAACCCTAAACCCTAAACCCTAAACCCTAAACCCTAAACCCTAAACCCTAAACCCTAAACCCTAAACCCTAAACCCTAAACCCTAAACCCTAAACCCTAAACCCTAAACCCTAAACCCTAAACCCTAAACCCTAAACCCTAAACCCTAAACCCTAAACCCTAAACCCTAAACCCTAAACCCTAAACCCTAAACCCTAAACCCTAAACCCTAAACCCTAAACCCTAAACCCTAAACCCTAAACCCTAAACCCTAAACCCTAAACCCTAAACCCTAAACCCTAAACCCTAAACCCTAAACCCTAAACCCTAAACCCTAAACCCTAAACCCTAAACCCTAAACCCTAAACCCTAAACCCTAAACCCTAAACCCTAAACCCTAAACCCTAAACCCTAAACCCTAAACCCTAAACCCTAAACCCTAAACCCTAAACCCTAAACCCTAAACCCTAAACCCTAAACCCTAAACCCTAAACCCTAAACCCTAAACCCTAAACCCTAAACCCTAAACCCTAAACCCTAAACCCTAAACCCTAAACCCTAAACCCTAAACCCTAAACCCTAAACCCTAAACCCTAAACCCTAAACCCTAAACCCTAAACCCTAAACCCTAAACCCTAAACCCTAAACCCTAAACCCTAAACCCTAAACCCTAAACCCTAAACCCTAAACCCTAAACCCTAAACCCTAAACCCTAAACCCTAAACCCTAAACCCTAAACCCTAAACCCTAAACCCTAAACCCTAAACCCTAAACCCTAAACCCTAAACCCTAAACCCTAAACCCTAAACCCTAAACCCTAAACCCTAAACCCTAAACCCTAAACCCTAAACCCTAAACCCTAAACCCTAAACCCTAAACCCTAAACCCTAAACCCTAAACCCTAAACCCTAAACCCTAAACCCTAAACCCTAAACCCTAAACCCTAAACCCTAAACCCTAAACCCTAAACCCTAAACCCTAAACCCTAAACCCTAAACCCTAAACCCTAAACCCTAAACCCTAAACCCTAAACCCTAAACCCTAAACCCTAAACCCTAAACCCTAAACCCTAAACCCTAAACCCTAAACCCTAAACCCTAAACCCTAAACCCTAAACCCTAAACCCTAAACCCTAAACCCTAAACCCTAAACCCTAAACCCTAAACCCTAAACCCTAAACCCTAAACCCTAAACCCTAAACCCTAAACCCTAAACCCTAAACCCTAAACCCTAAACCCTAAACCCTAAACCCTAAACCCTAAACCCTAAACCCTAAACCCTAAACCCTAAACCCTAAACCCTAAACCCTAAACCCTAAACCCTAAACCCTAAACCCTAAACCCTAAACCCTAAACCCTAAACCCTAAACCCTAAACCCTAAACCCTAAACCCTAAACCCTAAACCCTAAACCCTAAACCCTAAACCCTAAACCCTAAACCCTAAACCCTAAACCCTAAACCCTAAACCCTAAACCCTAAACCCTAAACCCTAAACCCTAAACCCTAAACCCTAAACCCTAAACCCTAAACCCTAAACCCTAAACCCTAAACCCTAAACCCTAAACCCTAAACCCTAAACCCTAAACCCTAAACCCTAAACCCTAAACCCTAAACCCTAAACCCTAAACCCTAAACCCTAAACCCTAAACCCTAAACCCTAAACCCTAAACCCTAAACCCTAAACCCTAAACCCTAAACCCTAAACCCTAAACCCTAAACCCTAAACCCTAAACCCTAAACCCTAAACCCTAAACCCTAAACCCTAAACCCTAAACCCTAAACCCTAAACCCTAAACCCTAAACCCTAAACCCTAAACCCTAAACCCTAAACCCTAAACCCTAAACCCTAAACCCTAAACCCTAAACCCTAAACCCTAAACCCTAAACCCTAAACCCTAAACCCTAAACCCTAAACCCTAAACCCTAAACCCTAAACCCTAAACCCTAAACCCTAAACCCTAAACCCTAAACCCTAAACCCTAAACCCTAAACCCTAAACCCTAAACCCTAAACCCTAAACCCTAAACCCTAAACCCTAAACCCTAAACCCTAAACCCTAAACCCTAAACCCTAAACCCTAAACCCTAAACCCTAAACCCTAAACCCTAAACCCTAAACCCTAAACCCTAAACCCTAAACCCTAAACCCTAAACCCTAAACCCTAAACCCTAAACCCTAAACCCTAAACCCTAAACCCTAAACCCTAAACCCTAAACCCTAAACCCTAAACCCTAAACCCTAAACCCTAAACCCTAAACCCTAAACCCTAAACCCTAAACCCTAAACCCTAAACCCTAAACCCTAAACCCTAAACCCTAAACCCTAAACCCTAAACCCTAAACCCTAAACCCTAAACCCTAAACCCTAAACCCTAAACCCTAAACCCTAAACCCTAAACCCTAAACCCTAAACCCTAAACCCTAAACCCTAAACCCTAAACCCTAAACCCTAAACCCTAAACCCTAAACCCTAAACCCTAAACCCTAAACCCTAAACCCTAAACCCTAAACCCTAAACCCTAAACCCTAAACCCTAAACCCTAAACCCTAATAAACCCTAAACCCTAAACCCTAAACCCTAAACCCTAAACCCTAAACCCTAAACCCTAAACCCTAAACCCTAAACCCTAAACCCTAAACCCTAAACCCTAAACCCTAAACCCTAAACCCTAAACCCTAAACCCTAAACCCTAAACCCTAAACCCTAAACCCTAAACCCTAAACCCTAAACCCTAAACCCTAAACCCTAAACCCTAAACCCTAAACCCTAAACCCTAAACCCTAAACCCTAAACCCTAAACCCTAAACCCTAAACCCTAAACCCTAAACCCTAAACCCTAAACCCTAAACCCTAAACCCTAAACCCTAAACCCTAAACCCTAAACCCTAAACCCTAAACCCTAAACCCTAAACCCTAAACCCTAAACCCTAAACCCTAAACCCTAAACCCTAAACCCTAAACCCTAAACCCTAAACCCTAAACCCTAAACCCTAAACCCTAAACCCTAAACCCTAAACCCTAAACCCTAAACCCTAAACCCTAAACCCTAAACCCTAAACCCTAAACCCTAAACCCTAAACCCTAAACCCTAAACCCTAAACCCTAAACCCTAAACCCTAAACCCTAAACCCTAAACCCTAAACCCTAAACCCTAAACCCTAAACCCTAAACCCTAAACCCTAAACCCTAAACCCTAAACCCTAAACCCTAAACCCTAAACCCTAAACCCTAAACCCTAAACCCTAAACCCTAAACCCTAAACCCTAAACCCTAAACCCTAAACCCTAAACCCTAAACCCTAAACCCTAAACCCTAAACCCTAAACCCTAAACCCTAAACCCTAAACCCTAAACCCTAAACCCTAACCCTAAACCCTAAACCCTAAACCCTAAACCCTAAACCCTAAACCCTAAACCCTAAACCCTAAACCCTAAACCCTAAACCCTAAACCCTAAACCCTAAACCCTAAACCCTAAACCCTAAACCCTAAACCCTAAACCCTAAACCCTAAACCCTAAACCCTAAACCCTAAACCCTAAACCCTAAACCCTAAACCCTAAACCCTAAACCCTAAACCCTAAACCCTAAACCCTAAACCCTAAACCCTAAACCCTAAACCCTAAACCCTAAACCCTAAACCCTAAACCCTAAACCCTAAACCCTAAACCCTAAACCCTAAACCCTAAACCCTAAACCCTAAACCCTAAACCCTAAACCCTAAACCCTAAACCCTAAACCCTAAACCCTAAACCCTAAACC